>CM055270.1:50562810-50567810 GCA_029237695.1 Conchocele bisecta | reverse complement strand
TTAATTGTTTTGTCGTCTGCTATTTATTTTCTATTTGTTATCATCAAAAACATGCTTTGGCTGCATTTTATTATAATTTACAACATGCTTTGACATCACTTCAGAATCATTTCCATTGGAAATGATTCTGAAGTGCTGTAAAACCATGTTTTTATTTAGAAATAAGGCAATATATAAAAGCAACAGCAGACGACAATTGTTGTGTGTAGCGGTCTAAGGGTTAATGCTATAGAAACATAGCATGTTCGTCGACTAGTAGTATACTGTGGTCATTGTACGTTCACTTCGAGATTCAAGCAGCCCTGCAATATGACTAATATCTATAAATATACGAATTGCAAGTGACGTCATATAGATTGTGATTTTAAGAATAGAAGCTGGATTTCGCTACATTCTTAAAGCTATCTCTAATTATTTGAATATCTGTAGATTCGGCGTTCCATATAAATAGGTTTATGCCACGTTTGTGATTGTTCCGAACTTGTTAACGTTGGGATCCCATCGATTAGGCACACACTCTTCTTTGTAGGAATTAAATAGATGCATTGCACATCAAAAAGAAATATCGATAATAAATAGTTATTTCCGTTAACCTGTTAAGGAAACACGGTTATCGCCTCTAACATTAAGAGTAAGAATTCACGTTTGATAAACAATAAGCATATTAATGCCAAATAACGCGTCCGGTAATGGAAACTGAATATTTAGTTTGCCAAAAAACAACGTATTGCAAAGAATGGACGCAAACAAAATATGTCTCCCTGTATTACAACCTGTGACGTGGGAGACGGAATATTTTAAACAACTTTTATGAACCACGGATACATATTTCGTCCCCCATTTGAGAAATGATGCCATTTGACATATGCGACTAGAATAGACCCAGATCTGAGCAGGGCATACGCTGTTCGCATTCAGTTTCTGAGATATGCTTTCTGTCGTCAGCAAAAGTAGTCGACATTGACGCAATTGTCGAAAATTTAATAAAAAGAGTGACTTTAATACAATGTATATTAAATGTGCTTCCCGTCGGAGGTTATTGGAAATTACTACATTTATTTATACCTTTCAAATTTATCCTTGAAATGGGAATGACGAACATGTCATCTGACAAATTCGTGTCTTCGGGTGCAACGAAACCTACATAGTAGGCACCAGCGCATGTCTTTGGGAGTCCGCCACCACACTGGTATTCTATGCCGGTTTCGTCTATGCATGCGAGATATAGCAGATATTGGTCTGGGTGGCTGGAGAAATAAACGTACACTGGTTTGAATGTCGTTCCGTCGAATGGCGTATCTGCAATTGAATAAAGTATATAGTTAATGAATAACACAGACGCACCATCAAATGAGACACGCCATGCGATTTTGTACCTTAGAACATGTGCGATATTTCATGAAAAGTATTTAAAAAAGTTACGTTATACGTAAATGACGTGAGACATAAACTGTCCAAAAAACCCAATTCATTCACCATTACCCTACGTATTTAATTAGCATTATTATAATATCAGATGTAATTTCCACACTGATATCAGGGGCGATATCCGTGTTTCCTTAAAATGTTAACGGACATTACTATTTATTCTCTGTATTTATTTTTTGATGTGTAATGATCATACATGTACTTTATAATATGTCGAAAATATTATTTTTTTCATTCAACACATTTAATTAGTATAAATAATTAAAAAAGATCATGCCTCATTTGCATATATGCAAATGAGGCATGATATTTTTTAATTATTTATCTAAATGAGGCATGATATTTTTTAATTATTTATACTAATTAAATGAAAAAAATAATCATTTAGTAATATATGAAAATAGCCTGATATCACCGCGAGTCACTATCAGTAAAATAAATGTTACCAAATGATTACCGTATATGTGTATATGATCTTATATTTGTGGGTTTCTTGGTCATTTATCTCAGGTGACAATGCCTGTTCATGATCGCATAGCACACACACACACACATGTCTCAGAATGGTCATATGCCTGATTTACAACGAAACCTCTCTAAACTGGACACCCTGTGGACCTCCCAGGGTGTCCGGTTTAGAGAGGTTTCGCTGTATAATACAATAATAAATATGCGGTTGGTGTTTACTTATTATTTACATGATATGTACTATGCTACTTGGTTCCTACGATGTGTGCTGATTTCCTCTTTAGGTACATGTTCGCATATGCTACCAGTATTAGTAATAACCAGGGGGTCGTTTCACTAAACTTCGTACGACTAAAATGTTCCGTAAGTGCAAATTTAGGATCGTCTGGAAATTTAAATTGATGGATTTACATGTATTGAACATAGGCTGCATATGCAGCCTATGCTCAATAAATGTAAATCCAATAAGTGTTAACAAGAAAACCTTGTAAATTTGAAACCTATATACAGACTATCGTAATTTAGTACTTACGAACATTTTAGTTGTACGAAGTTTAGTGAAACGGTGCCCAGGTACTAGCATTTACAGCAAAACACAGGCTCTTGAAGAACGGTTCATAATTCGGTGTTTTATGGATTATTTTGGTATCTCTGGTGGTTTGGGTGCATTGTTACCAACATACAATTTACGTCACCTCCCGCGAATTACACGTGTAAGTATTGCAATTTACGTTGACAGTATAAAAGGGGTCCGAACGTTCGGAACGGTGAATGTGTAGATACTTGACAATTTATGTTGTGTGTAATGATTAAGCATTAGAAGTTGCACAAAACTATGTAAATTACCCAAAAGCAACGAAATACACACAAATCCGCCATAATACCCACATGACACCAACATAATGACCATCTGGGAATGTACAACTTGGCGTACTGAAACATGGGCGTTAAACATCATTTTTTAAAACGGGGTAGGACTTTAAGCTGTGAAGTAACCGAAACATGTAAGGCCTTACATATTTCGATTGCTTTACAGCCCCGGAATGCGTTTGATTTCCAAAAGATATTTTAGTCGTACGGAATTTAGAGAAACGCCCCCTCCCCACGCATGATGCTTCTGACAAGCAGAATAGCTCGTTTTACCCCGTCAACAAAGTGCGTATGTGCCGTCAAACACGCCCCGTGAAACATTTCTGATATCCAGTCAATACTATTTTTGCATTTTACAGCCATTTGTAGGTGTTGATGGGATAAATAGAATAGTAGGTTAGTGCCGTGAATGGGAAAACATATCTGGCGCGGCACGGAAACGGGATGTCCTCGCAGAGCCTCGCCCATCCCGTTTCCTGAGCCTTGCCAGATATTTTTTCCCATTCACGGCACTAACCTACTATTCTCTATGTCACAAGTAAGATTGTGTTACACATCCCATAAGCACCATTTCTCCAGTCAGTCACATATCTCCTCACACCGGGCACGGGAGACATCAGTAAGTGATCTGAAACCGACAGGACGCATGCCCGTTACCGTGACAACCATATATATACCTCGTGATAGCACTGAATACTTTTCGTCAGCAAATGTAAACTTTGTGTCGCTGTAGAAAACTCCCCGTCCTTGACATTCACCATTAAATCTGGAATAAATAGTATTAAATAAATAAATACAGTCGAACCCCTCTAAACACAAATAAAAGTTAGTTCTACTTAATTGTAATCGGGTTCATTGCCATTTATCTCCGCTAAGTATGTATGTTCGTGAACGCAAAGCACCAACGCGTGTCTTTGAGTAGTTGTCTGTCTGTTTAAGGAATAAAACCATGGGCTGTTGCGTTCCGAAGGACTCATCGCAAACTTTAAACAGGCCAATTGTTGTTCATAATGTTTTATTACTTATATTTACACTGCATTTTCGGAGTTTCAAATATGTAAATAACCATATACATGATATACGGCGTAAAAGTTAAAAATCGTATTGTTTTACGTCGTTTTGTCGCCAATAGCGTGACGTTAATGACAACGACGATGAACGTCACGTAATCAAATGACGTCAAACAAACTTTAACGAATCAACAACGTCGCGCCACGTCACGTGGGACTAATCTAACGTACTGGGATATGAACGCAATACGTTGAATCGGCGTTTCCATTATTAATTCAAGGACAGTTTAACTATTTTGCATTGGAACTTCTCTAAACCGGACACCATGAGGACCTCCCAGGGTATTCGGTTTAGAGAGGTTCCACTGCGCATAAATGCGACAATTTTGATCATGACATATATATTTTTAAAATACGAAATTTTCTGTAAATGTCGTCCAAAGTTGAAGAAATGTTCAGAGCATCTTCTTGGGTACAAACTCACATTAAAATCAATCTCAGCTCTCAATCAAGCAGTCTGATTGGTTGAGCCTGAGCTGTAGTACAGCTCATGTTCATCCGTTCAAGCTGTCTGATTTCAAACACAATATTCAAGTACAGTCTAACCTTTGTAAACCGAGCAGTAGCAACATTGCAAAGTATACTTTTCTCGTAAAGTATACTTTGAGGGAGAAATTTTCAATTTTAGGATAAATTTATTAATTTTTATTATACTGAATTTATTACATTATCACAGCCATTTTGGCTGTGATAATGTAATAAATTCAGTATAATAATTCTGCATACTTTTAATCATCAAATATATGCAGTCGTTAATTCTATATGACAAAATGCATTTCGGGAAAAATAAATGATTACTCCCTCAAAGTATACTTTGCTAGAAAAGTATACTTTGCAATGTTGGTGAAATCGGATACAGAGAGGCAAGTTGTGCTTAATTTCGATATGATTTATCTCCCACGCGTTTCTTGAAGAAGTTATATGCACGTTTCAAAGTGGAACCTCTCTAAACCGGACACCCTGGGATGTCTCCAGGGTGTCCGGTTTAGAGAGGTTCCACTGTATTATGCCATATTTCGTTTACACATACAAATGTATTGGAAAGATTAGCGAAGGCAGGCGGTGTACAGGGCCTCGATAAATCCACTCACCCGCTCGTATTGGTGAGTGAAACTTGGCTGTGTAATCCAAAATGGCCGACACATAACATACATATGGATATAT